>JAVTVY010044768.1:0-19765 GCA_036873755.1 Hanleya hanleyi | reverse complement strand
AGGAGGGCCAATATTGGTCCCATTGGGCCGTGGGAGGTATCAATATGAAGCATACGTGAGGGGGCATCCGACGGAATGGGTGTGACGTGGAACTGACGTCATTCTGCGCATGAGTTGTAGACAAAGCCTATGGAAATAGACGTTTTGGGGTCTAGGTGGGTCAATATTGCTCCGATTGGGCGGTGGGAGGTGCCAATGTGTAGCACCCGTAAAGAAGCATCCGACGGAATGGGTGTGACGTGGAACTGACGTCATTCTGCGCATGCGCAGTAGACAAAGTGTATCGAAATAGGCGTTTTGGGGTCTACGTGGACCACTATTGGTCCGATTAGGCCGCGGGAGGTGTCAATGTGTAGCACTCGTAAAGGAGTATGCAGAGTGCAGAGTGTAGGGGAATATACGTTTTGGGATCGAGATAGGCCCCTAGTGGTTTGATTGGGTCGAGTGAGGTATCAGTGTGAAGCACTCGTGAGGGAGCATCCGATTGGATGGGTGTGCCGTGAAACTCACGTCATTCTGCGCATGCGCAGTAGGCAAAGGGGTATGGGAATGGACGTTTTGGAGCCGAGGTGAATCACTAATAGTTCGATTGGGTCGTATGAGGTCTTAATTTGAAGCTTTCGTAGGAACCATCCGACTGGGCTAGTGTGCCGGCTGTTTTCATCATTCTGCGCACGCGCAGACAGGGAATTGTGTGAAAATCGCATGGAAAATGGTGTTTTGGGGGTCGAGGTGGACCCATAATGGCCCGAATGGCTCGTGGGAGGTATCAATGTGAAGCTCTCGTGGGCGAGCGTCCAGCTGGATAAGTGTGGGATGGAAACAGAGTGCGCATGTGCAGTAGAAAAAGGGCATTGGAATGGACGTTTTGAGGTTGAGATGCTTCCATAGTGGTCCGACTGGTCCGTGGGAAGCCTTATTTTCAAGTTCTCTTGGGGTAGCGTCGGGATGGATTGATGTCATATCGACTGATGAGGGACACGAGTTCATCCCTGTATGTACAGATCCCACCACCACCGGTCGGCGACACCACCACCACCACCGCTGGGCGTTAACACGGGTCAACGCACGGTGGTGGTGGCCTGCCGAGAGAGAAAAATAGAGTTTCACTGATTTTCGATAGACTTTTGCTCCAAGACCACATCCATTGGTGAACTAACTTTGATTAGACAGTCTGACCCGGTGACCTGGGAAAATGGACCAATCTTTCTGATTTTCAATAGGCTTATATTGCTGTGTGCTGTAGGCATATAGTCATTCTTGTGATATGGTGGCAACGAGAAAATGAAGACTTAGCGAACGGACAGACGGTCGGATGTACATTATGACGATAATACTGGTGTGTGAAAGTACACACTGCTGTAGATGGATATTTTGAAAAAAAGAATTGACTTGTGTACAGTTATTATTAGAAAGTAGTTAAAGTGTCGAGTGGTCTGGAAGAGCGTTGAACCAAAATATGGTTCAACACAGTTTGCATTGAACTGTTTATGTTCAGTGTTGGAACAACGTCGTTTTCATCCAGTATTGCTAATTAGAATCATTAAAAAAATTGATTACTTATTTTTTTACCCCACATTTTTTCTTACATAAACCACGAGAAACAGAAATACGAAGCTGCGCATCAGAAAACCCCTCGGCTCTGGGCGCCAGCCATTCATAATGTATTCAATTTGAAGCAAGACTTCAGGAACACCAAGCAGTCAAGTGACAAATATATAGATTATGAAAAAAATTGTAATCAGAAATGGTCTCTACGGTTTCCATCCAATCAGAGAAACCGGTATTCATTACATAAGTATCTTGATGCATCGATGATGCATAGCAAATTTTACATCGAGCATTTGAAAGTTATCAGAGATGGAGATCATTGATTTCGCATAAATTAAAGATGGCCACCCATCCTTCCCACCACTCAGGAGAACTGATGTAGTTATTCATTGCAAGTCTTCTAATACATGGATGCTGTATACCAAGTTTCACATAGAACACTGAAACGGTATCAAAGATATACATCATTGAAGATTTTGCATAAATTAAAGATGGCCACCAAGGTTTCCGCCCAATCAGAAACACCAGAACTGTCATTTATCGTAAGTCTATTGATGCATCGATGATGTATATCAAATTTTACATCACGTACTTGAACGGTATCAGAGATAGAGATCATTAATGATTTTGCATAAATTAAAGATGGCCGCCCATCCTTCCCGCCACTCAGAGGAATTGATGTGGTTATACATTGAAGGTCTCTTGATACATCGATGCTGTATACCAAGTTTCGTATAGAAACACTTGAATGGTATCAAAGATATATATCATTAAAGATTTTGCATAAATTAAAGATGGCCGCCAAGGTTTCCACCGAATCAGGGAAACTGGTTTGGTCATTCCTTTGAAGTTTCTTGATGCATCGATGACCTATACTAAGTTTCACACTGAACAGTGAAATGGTACCTGAGATACACAAGATTAATGGTTCCGCATAAATTAAATATGGCCGCCAAAGTTTCCAACCAATCAGGTCCAGATTCAATAGGGTTCTAGGTCATGAGCATATAGATGTGCAGTGCAAGTTTGGTGTGCCTAGGATAAGTCGTTCTAAAGATATCTTGGTAACGAAAAAGCTGTGATGATTTCGCATAAATTAAAGATGGCCGCCAAAGTTTCCAACCAATCAGGCCCAGATTCAATAGGGTTCTGGGGCACGAGCATATGGATGTGCAATGCAAGTTTGGTGTGCCTAGAGTAAGTCGTTCTAAATATATCTTGGTAACGAGAAAGGTGTGACGGACAGACGGACAGACGGACGGACGTACATGACGACGACAATACCCTTCGGCCAAAATTTGGCCGAGGGGTAAAAACCCACATATCTCACTCCTATACATATCACTGATATACCAGCTGCGTGTTCATACAGTTTACCGTATACCTATATATAGTGGTTGTCTAATTTTTATAGTTAAATTGACTTAAATTCATATACCAGTTATGGTCTGCATCATTTTATCGAAGAGACCGACATATTGGAGAAGAATACATTGGTGACGAGGTCTGGCATAAACATATAGAAACTAAGAACTAACATGTGTGATATAACATAGAAATGTTTTATACATCAAATGTTGTCAATTAATTGTTATCTCTAAATAGAAGATGCAAAGAAGACCAACGTCTTTCAAATCTACTCCATTCTGCATTTTGTCTGTATATGCTTTTCTCTGTATACTCTATAAGTATACTCTTTAGTCCGGACTATATTGTCAAAGTCTGAAATACGCTTATTTAACTTATACATGTACATACACATCTAAAATTTAATAACAACAAATACATGTACACTGTTTATTATTCTATACTGGGGTAGTTGTAAGCCAAGCAAAATCTGTTCGATCGGAGGAACAATACTGACACCAGCTTCCGCCATTAACCAAGCTTTCTTTCCATTCCTGAACAGTCTAATGTGAACACATTCCCAAAAGAGGCGCAGCATCGTTTCAGGGTATTCTTTAAGCGATATACATAGCTTTGAATCTTCTGGATTACAAATGTTAGCAAATATATGGTGAGAATATAATTCAAATATGTGACTGGTACATCGACATTTAACATTAATGGTGCATTTTAAGATTAATATTACACCAATTTTCATCTCTAACATTCTGTCCCACTGAATGGAATGAAAGTTCCACACCACATGTGAAATCTGAAGAGGGAGCAAAGAGCAGTTACGTCAACAAGCAAAGCGGGTCTACTCGCGGGTAAATCGAGAAAAAAACAAACAAAAAACAAAAAAACAAGATGAATTTGCACGCGGATAAAGCGAGTCTACCCGCAGGTAAGCTGACAGGTATGGCCGGTAAACCCGCAGGATAGAGGGTGGGCGAGACTTGCACGGTATAACCGCGTATGCCTGCCGCCTGGCGCGCGCGACGAAGTCACCCGGGTTTCCTAGCGCCGTGTCGCCATGTTTGATGACTTAGGCATAAATTGTAAAGTTAATTTTCACGTTATACCTCGAATATAATCCGTATCTATTATTGCGGGGAAATCTACTGACCTTCGTAGAGGGAACACCTCCTAACATTCGACACTTAAAAGTTAAAGCACTCGACCAATCGGAATCAAGTATGCGACCCCATGTTTGGTAACGTGACTATTTGTAAAGAATCATCGACCTTGTTTGATCATGTAAGTGTTTAATCCATATAGAGGAGGATTTAATACAATCAATCTATTCCATGTATTTACATGGGCGTTATTGGAAAGATAAGTATACGGGGGACGGGTGGTTGTGGGTGGCGGGGGTGTACATCAAGTTTGGTTTTAATTTATTAATATTATATTTTCTCATATTAAAGCTAAGTTATACAAGTATTAAACACACTAGTGACGGAATAATGACGTCATCAAACCACGTAAAAGAAAAATACTATCATATGATGACAGTGTAAATAAAGAATACATTCATCCTAGAGAGATGTACAGCCTACTGATATGCAGAAACGTATTAAATGTAATACATGGAAAGAGTTGTTTACCAGTTTACCATGCTATGACGAAGAAGAATCAGGTGAAATAGCCAAATATTATTACATGCCAGAAATGAGGGAAACTTTACGTATTGATGTATACTCTACAAAATGTCTAAAATCATAAGGAATTTTTTAAAACGACGAGACGTTTACATAAGATATAGACTGATGAAACGCTCAAGCAGACGATCAAAGTGCGGAAAAGTTTATTAGATAAGTTGAGTGAGACAGATAGAAGCATTATCTATGATAATGTGGAAAATGATGATATGAACATCGGCTCTGAATAAGAAACGTGAAAATAGTATTAACAGAAAAACACATCATGAATATTAGAAATTTTAATTTTATTAATATTACCCCGATACTACGAAAATTAATAGTTACCCCTGAAATTATTGTTTCAATTGTATTGTATCCTTTTTCCTCCACAATTTTATATCACAAGGTTTATGAATAAAGTGAATATTAATTAATCTTCATATTTGATTTTCTGCCCTCCCCTCAGCTCTCACTACCCAATTATACTTCTCTCCCGGCATCTAATCATTCCTCCCTCTCTCCCTCTATCCTTCTACTCTACCTCGCTCCGTGCAATCCTTCTACTCTACCTCGCTCCCCCCAATCAATCTACTTCACATCCCTTCCTCCACTCAATTCTTCCACAGTATTCCCCCCCCCCCCCTTCAATCCTTCTACCTTACCTCCCTCCAAAAACGTCTCTGATGTTTTGATATAGAGAATAACCTAATAATCAACCTCGTTATATATTAAAAAATGTTTTACATTAAAAATGTCTAATCGTTTCCCCTTTATGCGTTGTTTAAGCGCTTCCCCAAAACGCTTGGAGGGACAGCTTTCTTTCAACTGTTGGCTGTGCTGTCTGGACGCTGACTTTCTGGCGTTGTCTATCTAGCTCTGCCTTAGCCCGCTGAACATCTTGTTGAGTTTGAGACATGGATGTAATTTTGAACTCCTGAACACGCAGATTGGTACCTGAATTTCTTCTATCGATATCCTGGGGTCAAGGAGAGTGAAGTGTCGAAATATGGGGGCTCTATATATAACCCCATGTTTTATATAAATAAACATAAAGGTGTGAAACGGACTTTGGGTGAATCGAGAAATAAACGGTTTACCGCCAAACAAAATACATCAGCACATTCTACAAGTATCACTTTATATATTCCCGTCGTCAAATAAGTAAATTTGTGCAATTTTTTACCTTTGCCGGGCGATTCAAAATTCAACGTAACTGTCCGTCCACCTAGGAACAGTTAGATTATGGCGGGCTTCGTTCTCAATTCTGATTGGTCAGTAGCGACACGCCTTCGGCAAGAGCATACGCTGCATTTACCCCTGTAGGGGTCTCGCCATCTTTTGCAGGATTCCTGCAGAAACCAAGAACTGTTCTGTCTAACTGTTTTACTGATCGCAAAACGTATATTTATCTTTAAATATACTTAACGGATATTCAGTGTGTTACAAAACGGCTGTGTCACACAGTTTGAAGGCAGCTTTTTGACAAATTACCTCAGAACTATATGTTGCGGAAATATATATCGGTGAATCGCGGCTGATATTAATTCGCCCAGTTAGACGGTCGTCATGTTCGTTTACTGTGGCAACAGACGACCTTGGGTCAACTCCGGCAAAGTCCGGGAGACCCTTACAGCGCTTAATGGAGAGGCGCGAAACAGAACGTAATGAATGCCTGGTAGAGCTTGCGGCAAGAGAGGTCACGCACTGATCAGCTGTCGCGAATGACCAATCAGAATTGAGAACGAAGCCCGCCATAATCTAATTGTTCCTAGATGGACGGACAGTTACGTTGGATTTTGAATCGCCCGGCAAAGGCAAAAAATTGCACAAATTTACTAATTTGACGACGGGAATATATAAAGTGATACTTGTAGAATATGCTGACGTATTTTGTTTGGCGGTAAACCGTTTATTTCTCGATTCACCCAAAGTCCGTTTCACACCTTTATGTTTATTTATATAAAGCATGGGGTTATATATAGAGACACTTCACCCTAATACCCCCCTCCTCAAATATCTTGTTTTGCGGGCCTGTGGGTCATGGTAGGCCTAGTCTCCTCTCGTGAGCCTCTTGTCTCAGAAAAGCTCTAGGCTGGTCTACGAATAATTTAATCCATTTATCAGCATCGCTAACGTATTCTGTCGACATGGTAAAGCAATGGTAGTGATAATATGATCGGTTCGACTGTTTCTCTAAAAATGCGACTAGTCTTCTCGATACACTCTTATTATAAGTTTAGAAGAGACATATATCTACTTCCGATAGTATACTCCTGCATTGATATGGCGATTGGAATGGAACGATTATACTAAATCCCACTCTCTATATATTAAACTTTCACATGATCAAAAAAAGTCGACGATTTTTTTTTTACAAATAATCACGTTATCAAACATGGGGTCGGATAATTTATTCCGATTGGCTGATGTCTTCTAACTTAAATCGTTTGATCAAATTTCTTTACAGTTCATACTTAACATGGCGGCATGTTTGTTGTGATCTCTTTCATCCAAATGCCGAACTGGTGACGCTCTATTCTTGTGACGCAGTATTACAAGATGAGCGACGATTGGTTCATTCATTGCGCATGCAGTGGGCGGAGTTCCCACAGCTGCATCTATCGAGAGGTACTGAACAACTGCAATACATTGCCGACAACATTTTCGCCGAGGTGACAGCTATGCTCTACGCCAGTTCTCTGGCAGACGCTTTCACGCAAGAGGATACCTCATAAGTATTACCGGCAATCACAGCGGCTGTATTATCTGGCCTTTGTCACAAGGCCCGCCTGAGACAGATTGGGCCTGCAAAAGGATGCTTACCGACACGCGAGCTCGTCATAGCTTGTGTAAACATCCACGGCTATTGATTATACTTCAGAGGGAGTCAGCATTCTCAAAGAGAGCCGTGTCTACCCGCGGGAGACCAGTAGGGAGTCTCGCGAGACGAGAATGAGGGAGTCAGGCCAGACCGGGCTATTGATTATACTTCAGAGGGAGTCGGGCCAGACCGTGCGGTGTTTCGGTGTTTGATCTGTTGATGTTGACAAATTCTTCTTCGCTAAAGTTACAACAAAATCTCGGGGTGTTATCGGTATATATCAGCCTGCCCATGGGAGATTACTGTCTTATCTAGCCGTTTGGCGGGAGACACAAACGAAGACAATTGCCTCTTCGCACTCATGAAATATTTATGACATACTGCATATGTTTTCATTATCAGTCAGAGGCAGTGTGGTATCATGTCTCTGATGGAGCGAGAATGTGCCGACAATAGTGTATACGAATGGAGAATAATTGATACTCGTGAAACAACCATTTTTCTGAACAAAGACTTCTGGCAGACGGCCCTGTTGTTTTTGGATTGATGCATTGCAATAATGCACTGATCCGGATATCCCAAATAAGATGCATTGCAAAAATGCACTGATCCGGATATCCAAAGATAAAGGACCCACGTTGCAAACTACACTGAAGTACATCGTTTGAACAACTCAGCAGCTACAATCAGACCATGGTGTGAAGGAACTTCAATTACCGAACCCAACACCACCATGGCTGAGCGTTTATATTTAAGAAATAAAGACCGAGGAAGAGGTTTCGAATTTCCCAGATAAACACCTGTTGGCACGAGTCCAGCAGTTTAGACCCGAGGCCGCAGGCCGAGGGTCTAAACTGCTGGACGAGTGTCAACTGGTATTTATCTCGGAAATTTGAAACCGATTTCCGAAGTCTTTATTTCGATTCGGACATGCACAATCGAATATTTATTACGATATTCTAATAAATTAGCTAAAATATGTCTTTGTATGCCTTTCACATTGATCAAAACAATTTTTGAATGGGGCGTCAGATCCCAGTTGGTCAATGCGAACATTGTTGCAAACTGCGCGAAAGTATACATTTCGCGCGCGGTCACCATAGTTATTCTCGCCAGCCGACAACGTCACAGCACTGCAGGTGTTCGACGTTGTTTATCGGGAATTCAACACCACTTTCGGTACAATGCTATAACATTGAGACGGGCTGGAGGTATGTTCGAATTGAGATTTTAGTACCATCTGGATTTAATCCGGTCATCTGATTGGCCAGCTAAAAATATTTGCGACGGAGCAATTTGCATGTTCGACCGTAAATTGTTTCAACCTGCTACGCGATCGCGTTTGGTCGTGTGTTTCATGAACACTTGAGTACTGCAATTAAGTGATCTTATGTTTTTATTGTTACATCGAATGTATGAATTTTTAAAGTAATGTTGATAAATGTCGTCGGAAAGGAAGATGTGGAATATGGGGAATTAGAATGAAATTAGCGAATATTCAAGCTGGTACTACTGTCGCAAATATCCGTTTTAAAGGCTCCGCTAACGCGTCGTCGGTAAAATTCAATTTGCGACAGCAAAACCAGCATTACAGCCAGCAAGCACTATAACACAAAACAGATATTTCCCGAGTCGCGTACACGACAACTAAGACTTCTTTCACAGAATAAATGTATTCCCCTATTTGCATACATTATTATCAATGACTTGTGACCCATAGCTCCGAAGGGATACATAAAAAAGGAAGAGCGATTTTGATTTAGGTTCTTTCTCTTTATCTTCGAAGACCGTCTTGTAAATTCTTCATGACTCTCAAGACCAGCTCCTCCTGGAAGGGAAGACCCACACATTGAACTGCTACCGGTAAACCCTCGGAACCTACCATGGCCTATTGTTGATGAAAGAGAGATGGAAAAGTAAAGAATAAGTATTCTTGTGGGGAATATTAAAAGGGTGGTCCAATGTTGAAATCACAGAAGAACGAAGAAGAATCCATTTAAGCCACACGAATTGTATCATATAGCCGATCACCTAAAGGGGAAACCAAGTGATAATTGAGTTAAATTTATGCTGGACTATTCACCGAGCTATAAGTCTAATTTTTTTCAAACATATAACATTGCTTATATATAGCATTAGGCAAACTATTGAAGTTCGTTTTTTTCTAATAATGTACGGAATATGCAAAAGGATCATGCAATTCATTTTCATGAAGCATATCAGTTCAATTATTTGTTTGTTTCATGGACAAGGTTTAGTTGAATTTTGGTAGCAATGCACACCATCTTCCAGCTGCGATTGTTTAGAAACTTACGTGGAATCGGTTCATGCCAAAAAACATAAATAGGACGCTACAAGTGAATACAATGACACACGATCACCTTCAAGGAAAAGTTGGATTTTGCGAACCGCTCTTGAAATAGTCTTATTTCGAAGGGACTATTCATATTCCGAACTTTGCGTAGGCGAGGATATAGCATGCATGAATGATTTTATCGTTGGCTGTAAAGTATTTTACATATAGTGATAAAGGAAATGTGTGTACCTGTTTCAAAGCCCAACGTCCGTCAGTATCACCATTATAGTCCCTCATGTTAGCCGTGTCTTGAGCAGTCACCTTGGTTACTGGTACAACTCCGGCCGGGAAGTTCAATATGTTATAAATGAAGGTGTAACTGTAAAACCCTACAGACAAAATAAAAGAAAACTTTAGGCCAACAAAGTAGTTTTATTCCTGGTCAGTACAGGCGTCGTTTTCAAACGTTCACGGCACTTTTTTTCAGGATATTTTCAAACTTATCCCCTTATCACTTAACACTACATAAACAGAATAACACTGTACTTCAAGAAAGTTACAGTGTCTGGGTATTCTAAGAATCCCAGTTTTCCGGGCTCAGTCCGAGTAAGAAGCTATCAACCCAAATTAACGTGTCGTGAAACTAACATATCTTGTAGTATATGTATCTATAAATATCGAAATTTTCCTGCACTTCAATGGCAGGTTACCAAATATACATGGACTGGTGTAACAGCGTAGAACATTTTTTTAATAATTTCAAGTTGGGTTTGGGGGAGGGGCATCGTGACGTCAATCTTTTACATGTTTAACCTTTTACAATTTAGTACGGTACCTGGTATATCGCTTGTCACTGGTTTATCCACTTAACCAATCGCTATATAGCTGAAATATTGCTGAGCGCCATCAACTTTCCGCAATGCCAGCATGCCAACCCACGGTTGTTACATTAGATATTACGGTTTTTACAACAGCGTGAACTTTCAACATTAGCATATTACTTTTAGAATGACAAAGGATTTCGGATGTTCATTCCATCGCGATAGAGAATTTGTTCGGCAGTATGCTGGTCTTGTCCATTACTACGGTTCTTGGCGATAGGCACATTTAGGAACGGTCGCATTGATAGCTAACCCTGAAAAGTACCTTTGCCACACGAGATTGAGGGCAGTAAAACACAAACGCATGCAACTAAACACTTCCATTTATGGGCGTATGAGTCTGCTTGTTACACGAAATATATGGAGACAGACTCTGTTTATCGTATTGGGACTACATTAGGTGTGGTGTTATATAGCGATCCGGACTGGCATTCCATTTCCTTATCTGGTCTTTGTCTTGTCTGTCAAAAATTGCAACGAACAACTGCTCGATCAGCCCTTCTTGACTAGGATCCCCGATAACTCTACCTTCTTTCGTTTCTAAAATGAATTAATTTCAATGTCTGGTTATATGCACTGAAATTCGGCTCATCCTTCCCTTCCTAGCTGAGATTCCATGTATATTGACCATGTAATGAGGAGGATAGTACGTATTAAATATAACAAGGGCATATAAAATATATTTCATCAATTGGATGGAGTTTATTTTCTATATATTATTTTGGAAAGTTGTACTCATTCCATGATATTTAGTAAATACAACTCAATTTCATAGTGTAGTATATAATGGATAGACCCGTCATGTAAGACAACGTCAATGGGAAACACTTTGCGTGCAATATAATTGGCCCTTTTCACTTCTTCGTTGAATGGTTCACATTGTAGTCACATATTGTATGTGTCTTACATGACGGATTTGCCATATAATGTTTCTATACTCGGGATGAAAAATAATATTAATTTCAATTGTAGATCGCTAAACTAATTTGTTAGTAAACGAGGGAAAATTATTATATGACCTGTGATTTTGGTGTGGAAAGATCATATCCCGATTTATTGGTCTACCGTTTCTGCATGTAACAAAAATAGTCGCCATATTTATGGTTCTTATATGAGCGTGAGCTTTCATAGATAGCCGTTGACATTTAGAAACATCGTCGGATGTTCATTTCAAGGTAGCAAAGACTTTGTCCAAAATTGCCCCTTTACCGTTGAAAGGATGACGAATGTCTGGAGCACCATGCACTACACCAAGTCATCACAATAGCCAGGCAAATGCACTGCGGGTTCGATTCCACCGTCACAATTACTCGACTTTACAAACCTGCCCAGTGAGCTTCGATAAAATTGACATTCTTGATAGGTGTAACGCACCTGTTTTGGCAATGATATACCGACATGTAATGCATATAACACGACATGAAATTCCTTTTATCTCTCGACGAACAAAATTATTCGACAATACGGCATGCACATCCCTCCAATCAGATCGCCCTGTAAGATAATTTGGATTACAATTCCCCCAGTCACACTTCTCGAAAGAATACATCATTCCATACCGAGCCGATCGACCGTGGTTAGAATCTAGCCTTGTCCGATATTTGTGACATATTTCTGCAAAGGTTAGGTATAGTCAAATGGACATACCTCATCTCACTGTTCATCTATTCAATAGTACGTCGTGTCAGATTCCTTCAGATTAAACCGTCCAAGTGTCATTTTAATAACACTGAACTATTGGAGACCATTGAAGAAAACAATTCGCTTTTAGTTCCCTCTGAAGACATTTTTTTCTTTCGAGACCCAGTACAAATATGCGGAAGAGTTGGGATCGAAAATTGGAGAGTGGGAATCCACTTCTGTAGGGAGGGAGGAACACATGTAAGCAATGTTTTTTTTTCACTGTTTCGGCTCGAAACACAACAATCCTATCGTCACAAACTCAATCTGGAATTGACAGCTGTGATAAATTTGACGTCGCGGTACATGCTCTGGTCTGTCGTGCTGGGTGATTTAAGTGTTTTATAATCTGACCAACTCGTGGACGAATACAGTGGAAATGAACATCACTTACATGAGAATAAACAGCCCGCAACAAAAGACAACGGTTGCTGTCGAAAGACAACGCTCGAGTAAGAGCCGAAGTAATGGACAAGACCAACATACCGTCGAAGAAATTCTCTATTGTGATGGAATGAACATTCGAAATCCTTTGTCATTCTAAAAGTAATATGCTAATGTTGAAAGTTCACGCTGTTGTAAAAACCGTAATATATGTAGTTTTTATATTTTTGTGTGAACTTCCCGCAATGCCAACATATATCTGAGACCAAAAGGTCTGTACAGGGGGCGGGCCTCGGGGACGAAACGTCCACCAGCAGAATCTCGCCATATACAGGCAAAAATTACAACACATATAAGAGAAGCGGGAAGAGGTGCCGACATACTGACAGAGTCACATGTCTTCACAGTATAGTCTTCTGGTTAACCTATTCTAAAGCACATACCAAGAATCTAACGATTCGTGATATGTGTTGTATCTCAGGTACGCTTTTATTGTACCTGTTCATGTGGCAACTTGATGACATGACCACACGACCCCTAGCACCGGCAGCGGTATTAGATACAAATCTAGAGAGCTATGGCGGAAATGCTCTGACAACTCGTATATTGGTGATTGGTGAGCTGTCGCTGTGACAACTCGTACATTGGAGATTGGTGAGCTGTATCGTCGTCAGATGTAATGATGTATTTAACACAAAAGACTAGCTCCAGGGCGCCCGATGTCGACCCAGCATCAACTTCCCACAAATGCCAACATATATCAAAAAGAATCAAAAGTGCCTCCAGGCTAGGGACGTTGAAACGTCCACCAGCAGAATCTCTGCCATATACAGGAAAAAATTACAACACATATAAGTGAAGGCGGAAGAGGTGCCGACATACTGACTGCGTCACATGACTTCCACAGAATAATCTTCTGGTTAACCTATTCTAAAGCACATACCAAGAATCTAACGATTCGTGATATGTGTTGTATCTCAGGTACGCTTTTATTGTACCTGTTCATGTGGCAACTTGGATGATATGACCACACGGCCCCTAGCACCGGCATAAGCGGTATTAGACACAAATCTAGAGAGCTATGATGGAAATGCTCTGACAACTCGTATACTTGTAATTGGTGAGCTGTTTCGCTGTGACAACTCGTACATTGGAGATTGGTGAGCTGTATCGTCGCCAGATGTAAATGACGGCATTTAACACAAAAGACTAGTCTGTAATGCCCGATGTCGACCCAGCATCAACTTCCCACAAGTGCCAACATATATCAAAGACCAAAAGGTCTGTACAGGGGGTGGGCCTCGGGGACGAAACGTCCACCAGCAGAATCTCGCCATATACAGGAAAAATTTACAACACATATAAGGGAAGTGGGAAGAGGTGCCGACATACTGACTGCGTCACATGACTTCACAGAATAGTCTTCTGGTTAACCTATTCTAAAGCACATACCAAGAATCTAACGATTCGTGATATGTGTTGTATCTCAGGTACGCTTTTATTGTACCTGTTCATGTGGCAACTTGGATGATATGACCACACGGCCCCTAGCACCGGCATAAGCGGTATTAGACACAAATCCAGAGAGCTATGATGGAAATGCTCTGACAACTCGTATACTGGTAATTGGTGAGCTGTTTCGCTGTGACAACTCGTACATTGGAGATTGATGAGCTGTATCGTCGTCAGATGTAAATGACGGAATTAACACGAAAGACTAGTCTGTAACGCCCGATGTCGACCCAGCATCAACTTCCCACAAATGCCAACATATATCAAAGACCAAAAGGTCTGTACAGGGGGCGGGCCTCGGGGACGAAACGTCCACCAGCAGAATCTCGCCATATACAGGAAAAATTACAACACATATAAGGGAAGTGGGAAGAGGTGCCGACATACTGACTGCGTCACATGACTTCACAGAATAATCTTCTGGTTAACCTATTCTTAAGCACATACCAAGAATCTAACGATTCGTGATATGTGTTGTATCTCAGGTACGCTTTATTGTACCTGTTCATGTAGCAACTTGGATGATATGACCACACGGCCCCTAGCACCGGCATAAGCGGTATTAGATACAAATCTAGAGAGCTATGATGGAAATACTCTGACAACTCGTATACTGGTAATTGGCGAGCTGTTTCGCTGTGACAACTCGTACATTGGAGATTGGTGAGCTGTATCGTCGTCAGATGTAAATGACGGCATTTAACACAAAAGACCAGTCTGTAAGGCCCGATGTCGACCCAGCATCAACTTCCCACAAATGCCAACATATATCAAAGACCAAAAGGTCTGTACAGGGGGCGGGCCTCGGGGACGAAACGTCCACCAGCAGAATCTCGCCATATACAGGAAAAAATTACAACACATATAAGTGAAGTGGGAAGAGGTGCCGACATACTGACTGCGTCACATGATTTCACAGAATAATCTTCTGGTTAACCTATCTAAAGCACATACCAAGAATCTAACGATTGAATCTAACATATGAATAGAGACATATGTTACTCATGGAATAAACTGTACAAGGTGACTGTAAATTAGAACAAAATATTCCGAAAAGAAACAGCAAAGAATAATTATACTGTTTTCTATAGAATAAAAGACGGCCTTTGAAGATAATCAATCAATAATCTTTTTCTTTTTTTTCAAAAATATATTTTATGGTTTTGAGACAAATATAATAAAGCAAATAAAAGATTTCAACTTCATAGATAAAATGGGGTTTGATAAATGTGTTAGAATTATGACAATTCCGAAGCTGTTGTTCTAACCGATTAGTAAGATTACGCAAAGAGAAATATTTTCAAATTGACCAGGAGTTGTCCAATTTCAAAATTAATTGACCGCTTATCATGACACCCGGTGATATGTAGTATAATATCAAAGTAAAAATGTATTTTTTTTTAATTACCAGTCGTTTATGTATTGTATATTTGCGTAAATTACAGTAAATCTATTCGTAGATACTATTTTCTTGCAAACATGTTTTGCTTGAAGTCGCTCTCTTTCATATAAATCATAAGAGTAATTATATTCATATAGTTTGCTTAATGCATAATTTCAGTTTGACAGTTTCCTTGTAGATTTTTTTATATAAACCCCAGAAAATCAAGATCTAAATATCATAATATTACATTTTTTATTCTACATGAATAAATGTAAAAATAAATTTGAAGAATCAATTACCAATAATTTGAAGAACCAATTATATCAGTTATTATGTTATCTATTTTTTTAGGGAAATAACATAAAATAGAAATAATAATAATAAATATGAATTTACATTGCTCGAAAACAAGTTAATTAATTTTCTATATCATAATTTTTTTATATAAAAATAATACAGGATGTCAGTGGAGCTTGTAAAACAAATCAAATGTATTCATTGATTGATAGGAAGGACTCTACACTCCAGCTGCCAGTGACGTCACAGGACCCAAAAAGGTGTAGTGAACCTTATAGAAATTATTGACCAGTTTAACAGTATATTAAAGAACAGACTAAATCACAGCATACTAACTGTGAGCTTGACGGACAGATATACTGGACTGCAGAACGTTCATTAATAGTAAAAACTATTTTTTTCTTATTTTCATGGGCACATTTTGTATAATTATTTTCCTAAAAGACTACATATCTAAAGTTAATATTGTCCAAAAAAGTTGCTTTATTCATATTCTTGTATTTACTTTATTTGAGAAGAAGTCCAATTCAAACCTCGGTTACAATCGCTTGTTGGTAATTTTTGCTGAAGTGGAGTATGGCAACCAGGAATGGTGAGAGAGATGCCAGCGATATTGGAAAATGTCATGATTTTAATCTTTGGATCACTACTACAATAAGTAAGTAGATATTTTTTGTATGCATATGGATGTTTAAATTAACACTAAAACTTTGTATTTAATTTGTATATTACTAATTATAACCAAGAAGAGAACAATTTAAATGATACAAAATTCAATCCAAGAATAGTTACTAGTTAGGAAATCAAATGTTACATTCACAATTACTCATGTAATTCGACAGGATTGTAAACATTTTCAGTGTATTGTTGGACGACTTCCTTGAAGGAGAGAATTTCCAAGCCGAATATGAGCGTCTGAATAACGAAGCCAAGAGACCGTTAACTCGTAGGACAAATGAGAATGCCAAAAGACAAGAGAGATGTCACACAGACCAACAGAAGATAGTATAGAAGTGCTTCGTGAAGTGGATTCATGGTAAGTTCAGTTATTATTATTATTATTACTGACATTATTAGGATATCTTTAGTCTCAGATTGTTATAGGAAGTACAATTTTTACTTTTCAGCTGTCTGTATGACTCTTTACTGCATTCAATGCTACAGCAAGTAAATTATTTTTCTAGAGCATCGACGTACCCCCTGCTTCAACGTCAATTATCTCCCCTTATATACCGAGTAGCTCTGTTAATGATATTGGAGTCAGGAACAGTGTACCCAATCCTTTAACATCAGTTATCTCCCCTTATACATTGAGTAGTTCTGTTAATGTTAGGGGATTCAAAGACAATATACTCTATCCACCAACAGCGTCAGTTATCTCCCCTTATATGTCGAGTAGCTCTGCAGATGTTATTGGATTCAGGGTAAATGCACCAAATCGTTCAACATCAGTTATCTCCCCTTAAACATCGAGTGGCTCTGTTAATGTTAGGGGATTCAGAGACAACATACTGAATCCTCCCCTTATGTAACGGGTAATTTTCTCGATCACATAGGATTCAGAGATAACGTACCGTCTCGGCCAACAACATCAGTTATCTCCCCCTATTCCCAGAGCATCTCAGATATTTTTATGGGATCCATGGACTTGGTATCCAATCCTCTTTTATAGGTTACCTTCACTGATGTAATGGGTATTCTCTCGATGGTATATGATTCAGGGACAACAAACCCTATCCACCAATAACATCAGTTATTTCCCCCTATTCTCCGGGTAACTTAGACAATGTTAGGGGATTTGCGGTCTCGGTATTCAATCCTCCTTCAGCATCAGTTACCACCTTTTACGTAAATGGTAATTCTCTCGATAATACAGGATTCAATGACTCCTTCTTCAGCATCAGTTAAATAATTCCATTGATAATGCTGGATTCAACAATCAGGTTGGAAGAGGGGGTGATACTCAAACTTACATTTTTCCATGAGGGAAACGAAACGGTAGTTTTGGAAAAAGTTAAACTCGGAAGAAGTTATCCATCAAATTCGTTTGGAAAATGAAGGGAATACTACTTGGACAGAGCATTTGGCTCCTTTAACTGCACCTATTTATGAGAGATTCACCGAAACTCTAGCTGATTCGAATGATAATGATTTGGCACACGTGTACATCCATCAAAAATGTATGAAAACCCCTTGATTTTATCATTAATGAAGAAAGCCTGAATAAATTTTCTAACAAGTATGGGAACGATTGCCATCAGGAGGGACGGGCACTGGCATGACATATAAAGTGAGTGATAAGCGGAATAAAAAAACCGATTTGACGATACAGAATCCCGATCTGTTTTTGTTGTTGCCTTGCCTTACAAGTTCTGTAGCAGATGCTAGAAACAAACTATAAAGAGATAGTGCTATTGATTTGTGGCGGAAAGCGAAAGTTATTTCTTCCAAAAGCTGCGATTTGAAGGAAAGAGGGGAGTTAGCAGGACATTTGTAGATCATCGTTATAAGCGCTCAACATTTAAATCAGTTTATTTACAAGGAATCACAAAATGCTTTGCAAATTTTACCTCCATCTAGACAACCAACATTTTTGATCTAATAACTAAGTTGAAAGCATTTTACGGTTCTATATTATTGCGAAGTATGTAACACTCTGTTTCACAGACGTTCACACCATAAATGTGACAGTTTTTATCAAGTATGTTTGAAGTTAGAGTGTGTTGAAAGTGACTTAGTATATTGCAACGACAGTCGTCGTACAGATTGCAGCTAACTTTGCTTCGAAGAGCACAAGAAGAAAAGCATCAGTTTTGTCACAAGAGAGACTTACAAAAAGTGATTCCCTTTGCCAATGTTTACATTGTACTAGTCTTAGAAAGTAAATCACCATCTCAAGATGATCCCTGCTGTGATGAGTCATTTGTAAACCTTGTGAAGTGTATTACACGAAAAAACGAATGTTTCATCTCACCGAAAACCGGAAAAAGCCTTCAACCAATTATGTGTTCTTTGACTTTGACCGAGGCCCGCCCTCTGTACATGTCACTCGACAAATATTTGTAGGTTTATTGTTTTCGTGGGAAATTTAGGCCGTGCGACGTCTGGCATTGCAGGTTAGTTTCTCTGGGTATTCTTGCATTTACCAGGTCACCCCCTGTTGAGACTAGCGTATCTATTTCCGCTTGCGCCGGTGTTAGGGGCCGTGTGGATACTCCATAGTCTCCACATCTGCAATAAAAGCGCGACTGAAAGTATAACATCGGTTGATGCAACGAGGGAATGCGAAAATTGCGGTAAGAGGAGATGTTTTTTTAAGGTGAAAACAGTATTTTTGCGAATAGTTCGTCTCTCCCATACACATGGGATATACTGCAGTGGCTCACAATTTACGAAGTTATGATTCTGTATTTCTAATGTAATATTTAATCGACAACGCTGTAACGACAGAATGAATATACAGCGATGGCAAAATTATGTACATCGAGGTACCCACACTGGGGATGAATGTCATTGATAGTTTGAACCATATCATGGGTCTCTTTTGGATCCTATCCTGCATTTTTGGAATCAGTTGAAAAAAGTGGATCTGATGCACTACTTTAACATGATTCAGATAGAGAATTAGCAAGGTCCATCTTTCCAGACCCTGAATTTTATGGGTGTGACACGATTCGCCATCGGGGAGGGAAACATTTCTAAAAGGCCATGTGGAATAGTCTGGAAAAACTGTTGACTTCGCAAAGAAATGTATGAATATTGTCAAAGCAAACCATCTATTATGTTGAAATGTTGTTTGAGATTCAGAAAACTCATTATGAGTCTGACTGAACTTCTGGCGACTGCTATTCATGCCAATGAAGGTAAATTTGGACTTGATCCATTGAATGATGTAAACGTGGCTCGTCTGTGCTTTGATATATTCCGTAC
>JAVTVY010044767.1:0-22040 GCA_036873755.1 Hanleya hanleyi | reverse complement strand
CTCGGTTTTTCTAACAGAGGGATAATTGTCTTTTTCTAATGACATACATGGTTATTCTGAACCACGATGTTTTTCTTGTAGAAAATGATGTCAGCCGTTTTTTTGTTCATTTGTTTCTCTCAAAATTGTCCGTTTACAGTAAATCTTTCCGAGCTAGGGAATGATACATTTCTTTCAACTGAAAAGAGATGAAGTTTGATCATCATGGAATACTGCTCAAATCATACTTACATGTAGATATGCCCATATTTGGGATTCCTCATACACGTTACTTACGTTTGTGTAGATCATCGTTAAGGTCGACCTCCTTTCTTGAAGGGGCAGAGACATGAGTGGAGTGAGCCTGTGAAACGAAGCATATCCTGTGGGAAGTTTGATACTCGGCCTGTGCAACTTCCATATTTAGTCACACCCATGATATCCCGCCTAACGATTTTGCATTTCGTCTTGCGTTAGTAGGGACTGTCGAAGAGTTTAGTGAGTTAGGCTGTTTGAGGAGTGCCAGTACCGTCTAGCTTTGCTAATCTAATGATACATGCTCCTATTTCATTCGATCCTTATATTTTCCACGGAGAATATGCTGTAAGGTTCTGGAACTAAGATTTCAGAACGAAATCGTGAACCTTTTTGAAAAAGCACGAGTGAGAGAGAGTAGCTTGTTATTTAACTTTTAGTAGCATGCGAACACATCCATTGAAATTTTCTTTCGTCCTGCAACCAAACACACTTCAAACTGTTGTGTAGTTTTTAACTGCAGTTACAATGAAGTGATTGTTCTAGGGACATTAGGTGTTCCAAGTGGTCTCATATGTCGCAGAATTTATATGCGAAATGATTCTATAAAACTCTGATACCAGACGACGTAAATCACAAACTGTTGGATGTTCCACGAACATAAGCTTGTGCAGAAGTGCGTTGAATGCCTATTTGGACCGGGGTCATGGATTGTATCATTCGTGCTTACTCGTCAACGTTCGGTTTCATGTTGTGAAGCCGGTCTTGTGGCGTACTGACCAGACGCTGGCGTTATGATTTTTTTCTTCAAATTCTGGTGGAATGTAAATTCGCAATAAAATGGTTCAATATACACCAGACAGTAGAATTAGCACATACGCAATTCATCTTAAGCATATATATATTAGAATAAAGAGAGTAGGGGAGACCGGGGCAAGTTGCAACAGGGGTAAGTTGCAACAATGTGTTTTTAGCGAGCCACAAATACATTTTGGTTCTTTGAGCGCCACCTAGTGGTTGTTTTTTGGCGAGGAAGGAGCCCGGCAATAAAGTTGTCTGCAAGACGAGTTTAGGGATTTTTCCTTCGACAAACGTGTTTTTGACCACCGTAAGTAAATTTTGCATTTTAAGTTCTTCGTGAAACAGCTGGTAGCATGATAACAGAATAATTTCTCGAGATAGGCAGTTGGATGTATATAAGACTGGAGTAGATAGTCCACTTAGCAGAATTTACCAACGTCCCTGTAGTTTTAACAAGATGGCCGATCTTTCTTCTGTGTCCCCTTGGGGCAAGTTGCAACACGCGAGGAGTGGTAAGTTGCAACAGCATAAACAACTATGTTATATTTCCAACTTTTTATTTTGAAGCAGAACATCAGAGTTTTCACCAGATTGCCGCACTTAAACCTTTTCATGATTCCAATTTTACTTGCTATGGAAATATACTTATTTTAACGTTTTTTTCTACAATTTATTAAAACAGTGGGAATTGCTCTGAGTATGTATTACTTTCTCAAAATTCTGAGTCCAAACGCCAAGAAGAATATAATATATCCATATGCTGATGTTTAGTTGGATTGGTGATACATCTTTTGCGCCTGTTGTTTAATTAATGTTAACATTCCGCATTTCCACTTGGATAATATTTGCATTTCGTGATGCAACTTACCCCGACATGTGATTCAACTTACCCCGCTATGGGGCACGTTGCAACGGCCTGACATGGTTGTGTATAACAGAGAGTCCGTCTGAAACTGTTGTAGCTACATCCATAATTATGGAACCTATACGTAGCCTAATAATGTGGGTATGCTACGTCTTAAAGTGAATCCTGTAAACCAACTACTAACTGACATCAGACAGTTTTAGTAAAAAGTGATGCAACGTGCCCCGGTCTCCCCTACTCCATGAACTAGGCCACACATTTCTAGCGTATGAATATTCGATTTCAAATATTCCCAATATTATAGATCCATTAAAAAAGAGTATCTAGAGCAGGATTATACATGTCGCGCGATCAAATATTATAATGTTCTTTCCTGATGAAACGTCTAATAGACAAACTGATTGGTACCCATTGTCTATAGTAGAGGTTTCAGAAGACTCAGCATCGGAATGAAAGTTGGAGATAAGTTTTGAGTATATTATCAAAAGATGATGGATTGGTTTACATAATTAACGCAGAAATCCATCCGCGCACCATGCATTCTGTTCTGTTATATTTTGTTCCTTAACAGATTTTAATTTTTTAATTACGGAAATATACTAATATGTATTATATTTGTGGAAAGGTCTGTCCAATACAGCAAAAAAAGTTATTTGTCATCGCCCCACGAAATATAAATTACAAAATTAAACTCAGGGTGTAGACCCTCACTCGTCCCAGTTCAGATTATGTCAAAAGTAGATTCTGGAGGCCGATGACATCAAGTGTTGTGATCGCTTTGAGGTTAACCTACCGAAACAAGACAACTGCAGGTTAATTCTGTGCATCAATGCTAATGTTAGGTACCATACCAATCAAAAATTAAATATTCTTTTGTGTGGAAGTATTATAACAATTTGCTCACTGCTGAATGGCGGATTGATATTGAAGAAAATGGCACGCTAATTGTCGGTAACTTTACAACTTGTTGAAGTATAGCCTTCATATTTGCACATTTATTACGCCTCAGAGTAGCTTGTTTGATAGCCGATTGGTCAATTGCCGTCCCATAAATAGTTCGTATTAGGGCAGCCACACACCTAAAACGAACAATCACGTGTTAACGTTACCATAGTGGAAGGTGGAATTGACGTAGCCTGTCCTTCAATGCAACGTCACAAAGCCGACACGTCACAAAACGAAGAGCTACGTCTTATCAATGGCTTTGTGACGTTGCGACTCAGCGTTTACTTTCAACCCAAAGACGTTGTGGGCATGCGCGACTCTTTCGTATTAGGTCAGGAAATGTGAATCAGTTGAAGTTGTCTTACGAAAACAAACCGCATTTAATCGTTGTTGTCGTCGCGTTTTCGGCTTAAACAAAGGCTCTTCGGCATAATAAAATCGTTATGATGTTTGTTTGAGGGGGCATACGAACTATTTACATGGTCAGTGTGGAGAATTCTTATCGGTCTCGCCTGACGGCTCGACCGATAAGAATTCCCCACACTGACCATGTAAATAGTTCGTATGCCCCCTCAAACAAACTGATAGTATGTGTTGGCTTGCCCATTGCACTGTTACTGGAATCTCACTATCTGCAGGTCACAAATCACCAATGACAATTGTGTTCTTCTGATTACTACAATAGAATTATTTGAATTTAAAAGAGGGGTTTGTCAAACTTAACTTTCAGATGTCTTCGCCAATAACTTCTAAAGTACCTCTCCAAAATATTCGAATTTTCAGATTCTTGAAATATACCTTTCCAACAAGATTAGAGCGTCCCATGTTTTTCTTAAATTCCCTCACGAAAATTCAAATTAATAAGGACAAATCTAAAAATATTTTCTTTTTCAACTAATCACAGGTATCTTTAGAACGAAGGCAAACTGAGGAAAAAATATTAGACAAGCATATTTAGTTCTGCTTATATCGAGTGTTTGTTCAAATCTCATGTCTTTACGGGAAATAACAGGTGAGTTATTTAAAGAACAATCTGAAGAAATGCAGTAAAATGTGGATCTAATGGAATATTATACAACTGTATATCACCGGATATCTTCCAGTTTTAATTAAGCGCAACATATATAAGTAGTCGTAAAAGATAATTTAGTAAATCGTTTGTGCGACAAAAAAAATCCACCTTGACACAAGGATATAGCATGATATGTTTGATCGGCCTAGTTCAACGGGTAAGAAAAATATTTACATGCCCGAAACGCCCCTCACGCCCGTCCCCACACTTCCCAAGGCTGAGGAATCCAAATCCAATTTTATCCAAATTAGCATTTGAGCATACGAAAACCCTCCTTTGTTCAAATTAAGTAGAATATTTACTTCAATAATTGTTGTTTCCTTCTTTAATATTGTCATATTCATTAAAACATGAAGAGAATTATTTTTCTTTTTGCAATTACAGGATTTCAACGAAGCCACATGCACTTGTTCTCCCATTACATCTTCAAAACATCTGCATCAGATAATGTGTGGCCGTACTGTATCGGAATGGCTTGCGTTGTGTCTCCCAACCTTAGGTCAGCAGCAGAGATTTATTCAACCCAGTGCATTATCCAAATTGTCCGATCATACCAAAAATTTCAAACATCAGCTTTGCAAAGTAAACCTCAGATCCGTTCAATTTCTGCAAGTACTGAAAGGTCGTTGCCTTTGCGCAACGCTATATACATGTACTTGCAATTACGGAAATCATTCATCTGGCGAACTGTACTGAACAAGATACAAGATACCTTGGATTACATGGGAAATAAATAACATTGGTTGTGAAGCTATGAGGCATTTAAAACAGACATTTAAAGGGACATTATTAATTATTTATTTATTTATTTATTTTATTTATTAGACTTTGTAATCGAATCAGGATGAGTGCAACAGGTGGCCAGCAACTATAGTAAAGCACTCTCCACATACATCAATAGATTCATACACACAAGTAACACATATATAAATATCAGAAGGAAAAAATAATTTTATAAAAATTAAAGACGAATTGATAAAAATTCAAGGATATATACACACAATTAAATTTAGGCATTCCGTTCTGCTGTAAAATATGAGATTTATCACAAGATTGATGTATAAATATTTGATCACAGCTCGGTGTTCCAAAGTAAAAATGATGAAAACAATAGGTATAGCTTGAAGGTATGTAGCAAGCAGACAGCACAGATTACACCAGGCGACAGCGTGGACAGTGACGCCTGCTGACACACGAACAAAAATTTTCGGAATCGAACTTCTTGATAAATATATTAATATAATACCTCACTAATTGTGAACGATAAGCATTTAAGCTCAAATCTATTACTGTATTTTCGTACGGCTTCAGATTCCACGTATAAACATTCGATTAAAGAACAAGTGACGAAATTACATATAACTATTTACATATGAAATAGAAAAAGGAAAGTAAAACATGATAACACTTTTAGGCTTATACGAGAATGAAACTAATTTCGAAGATAAAGAACTATTCATTTAATAGAGATTTTAACTTGTTTCAATCATATCACGACGGTGCCTACATGCACATGTACCAGAACACGAGAGTTCTCAAAGTTCCTGTTACCCTGATCAGTCCAGCCAGTACAGCACTCGGTAATCCATCGAAGTATTGACCAAACTCTTGAGAGTATCAGACATCCAAAGATCAGAGATTGATAGACAGTTCAGCAGTCTTGAAATTACATAATAAAAATGTTACGTGTCTAAAATATATCTTTTTGTTGTCTATTGACAATTTTCCTGAATGATACTACTGTTTTTTCTTCTTTTTTATTTTATTTATACTTTTTTTATAATGATCACGCTATAGTGTATTTGTATCTTACCTCACAGTCAATTATTTTTTTCAGTTTTGTCTTGGACACGATTCTTTTATATATACAATTATCCCATTGAAAATGAAATTCGTGTACATGGTTTCGAAGCAACGAATGGATCTTGTACATTCATTACTATTCCAGACAAAAGTACTCTTGAGTACTTTCATTTCCATTCGATTAGGATCTACTGATATTTGATAGTATTCCAATCACGTTGATATAATTTATATATGCACGATGCACCAAATCACAAGAAAAATTTCAATTATAAAACAAAAGTCACAAACCTCAAATTTGCCGCAAGCTTGACGTTAGGGTACTTGGGGGCTGAACCTTTGAAAGAAACGAGCCATTCTGGATCGAATAGCTGAGTTGGTCAAAATATGAATTAACGGGTTTATCGCGGAGTTGGCGTAAACAAATATATATGAAATCACGTAAACAGGAAGTGGAATGTAATCATGTTCATACAGTGGCCAGATTATACCAAACGGCAACCAACAAATCAAAGACATCGAGATGATCACGATCGTGGTCCTGAAACATTGATTGTTCTGGGATTGTATATAAGGTATTTCTGAGGATGATCCAGCAGCTGGAGGTTTGATACGTTTAGGAACTGTCTGGGCTAGTTGCACGTTAAGAAATAGTTCACATCGTCCACTTGAAGATCTTGCATGTACCTGTTGCGTCTCAGTTGCATCGTTTCCGGGAAATATGGAATTGCTATCCACTGCGGGGTTCCTCTCCTCAGTGTCATCCTTGTGATTTGTACTTTGAGCAGAGATTCTTGTTTCCTTCTCCGAACACTGACCTTGCATCCTTTTCTTCAGTGAGAGGATGAGAGAAACGTAGGTGACAACGAGAAATATGGAGGGTACCCACGTGAGCACAATGATTATTATGTATGTGATGTTCGTAAGGCGAAACGTACACATACCGTCTGGCGTAATAAGAAGCGATTTATCACTAAAGAAAACTCCCAAAATGAAAGTCATCCAGATCACAAAGCTCAAGATCCACATGGCGCTCGATATTATTAATGTCCGGCGTTTGGTGAACTGTGTTCTGTACTGAATGGGGGACGTCACACACTTGTACCGGTCAAAGGCGATGGCATTAATTATAAGGGCTGACACGTTCACAAAACTCACGTCTATCAAGCGCCAACTGACACATAGCGGGAGCCCAAACGGCCATTTAGGGAATACCATCTCGATAACATTGAAGGGCATGCAAATCAGACCCACGCCAATGTCGGCGATTGCCAAAGAAGTCGTATAAATCTTGAAATTTGACGAAAACTGATTGTTCTTCCTTATGAACAGAATAATGAAAACATTTCCACTAACAATGAGTATGGCTAGAATGCCAAAGATGGCGGACATCACAATGTTCGTGTTTGAAACTGCAAGCGCATCCTGTTGTTCCCCTGGTATGGTTGTGTTTTGCTGTGCCAATGTTGAAAATCCACTAGTATAATTGATCATTCTTCAATTATTTGCAGCTGAAACTCGTAATTTCAAAAGGAACTTGAGCGGTGTACAACTCAGACAACGTTTGCATGAAGAAAGTGAGTACGTCTTCTCCGTAAAACCCGACAGTAGTGCCGCATCACATGTTTTAATGTGAATATTGATTGTTTTATGTGTGTCTAGGAACAGGCTTCTCACCTTCCAGCTTTTTTTTATATTCTGAGGATATCAGTAAACAGCGAATCCCCCCAGGATAATTACATATTGGATGGTTATTTATATAATGGGACGCGGCTTGGCAGACGTTATTAAGGTTCTTATACGAGCGTTGGCTTTCAACATTAGCATTTTCTTTCGGAATGACATTTGGAATGTTTATTCCATCGCAACAAATATTTATTTCGGCAGTGCTCTGCTCTTGTCCATTACAATGAATGTTTTGGTGAAAAGCACGTATTAGAACTGTCCCTTTTTTTGGCGAAATTCTGGTTTGCAAACACAACAATTATGCAATTAAATGATTCGCTCTGGGATCATGAGTGCATGTAATACGAAATGTGGCGAAAAACCACATAACGATGACGATCCTGACGGTAAAGCATTGCAATATATATTCAAATTTGTTAGCCTCCTCGCCACGAAGGACATTGTAAGGAACAAGTGGTTGATACATAACGTTGCCCCGAATTTCCGAGAGACAATTAAGGTTTAATGTCGCGTTCAGCAATATTTCAGCTATATACATGTAGCGACGATCAAACAAAAGTCTAAGTACTCAAGCCAATAACTTAGTAATTCAACGCGCACAGTCCTCTCTCATCCGACTAAAAAGATCTTCCAAAGTAGCCGCTTGATAAAAACAATCTCTTACAATCTTATAGTCTATGCAGTCGATAAGAATATGTTTCACGCTGAGATCTTCGTGGCATGGAATACACCTTTTTTAGTAAATGTTCATCAGTTATTCGTGTATGGTCGATTATACATCGCCTGATCATGATCTGATGGGAACGTTTCTGGCGGCTCAGATGAGTATAGCTTAGAGTTTTTTTTGAACTCATGAAGTTTGCTATTATTCACAGTATCCCATAAAGACTGAAACAGCCGGCTCACATAAGTTCAGATAGAGGGTATGCAATCGTTATATGGGATTCCAACAAGATCAACCCCATCAACTAGGGCTGTCTTAGCCATTCTATCATCCTCAGTATAACTTTTGATGCCAACATGACTAGGCAACCAACAAAACACAATATCAATCTGTTGATCAAATCTACAGTCATGTAATTGTAGAATATTCAAGATAGCGGGATGAGTCGAAGTTCCGCTTCTAATAGCTTGAACTCGTGACAGTGAGTATGAGAATATGACATATTTTTTCCTTTTAGTGCACCCAATACCTTCCAAAGTCAGCAACATAGCTTTTACATCCGAACGACTTCTGAAGTATTTGCCTCTAACATACAATCTCGTACTCGTAATCTCGTTAAATTGCCGGTTATTTGTAAGATGTCGATTTTCGTCTGACACCGGACAATTTGGCCACATTCATGGGCATAAGTAAGCAATTCTGATTACTGGACTTAACGCGTAACTCACGAACTGATTTCTGAGATTCTTTAGTAATGTCCAGTCGCAGAATCGCTGTGGCAAGTAAATCAACCTTAGTTTATATGAATAGACGCAAAGAATTCTCCATTTCAGCTCATGATATATTCAGATTTCCGCCTTGACTGTCAGTCTAACTGGCATCTCATTATCATAAAGGTACCTGGTGAAAATTTAAGACGATTATTTTGGCGGCACTATGAAAACGACCTGGTGTAAGACACAGGAAATGTCACTCGACACAATCTCGGACAATGTAGGACATTAGAACCTCGATCCGCACTGGTAGGAATCCATATTGGCATCCATATTGAAAGAATAATATCACGCGGAAACTCCGAACGACGCATGCCAGCTGTATGACTTCCGTTACCATGGACACTGATGGAGATTAGCTCAAGAAGAAAAACCGAGAGAAATATCTCAAATTAGAAGAGATTCTTCCCGGGTAGAATCAAGGGAATGTCCATTTCATTTGGATATATATTTTATCTCCCGATAAGAGAGAAATACAAACGAGGACTATGTGAGGGGAAACACATCCTACAGCATGTGATGTGCCTCACGTGCGGCGGATCACGGTTTACAGCTGAGAGCTGTAAAATCCTTCCACCATTAATACGCGAGGTATTATGACTTCACGGAATAAGCCGAGCAGTCGCCAATGAGGAAATGTAAGTAACAATGGATCTACTGCAAGTTGTATTGTCAGACTTTTGTCCAGTATCGTATATTACCTTTCATTGCGAGGTCTTACACAATGCCTTATTGAAAATGTTGTTCATGTTCAAAACGGTCGAATGTTCAATGGGAATATATAATCTGGTCCAGCTATTGATACCAGGCATGTCCAGTTGTAAGTTTAGGTTGCTACGGACAAGTAATTCATGTTGCATAACGTTAATTTCACTATGAAACAGAATGCATTGTGAAAAGGGTCTGTTGCAAAATAAATTTAGATCAGGTTGAACGAGATCCGTCCCCATGTCGGCATTAATTTCAGACTGATTTGAGGAGAGTCGCATTAGTTTCGGAACATTATCATATCAAGTTGAACTTTTTTCCCTAAAATACTTTGGTCTTGCATCAAATGTTAATACGAATTTCAAATTTCAAATTCGTATTAATATTAAAATTTTGAATTTTAAAGTTGAAATATGAATTTAAAAATTTAAGTTTAAGGTTTGATATCTTAGAGTAGAATTTCAATTTAAACTTTTAAATTCAATTTAAAATGTCAGTTTGAAACTCCAATATAAAATTAAATTTAAACTTCCATTTAAACAATTCGTATGAGAAGCCAGGGAGGTTGGCCCATTTCATTGGGGGGGGGGAGGGGGGTGGTTGGGGTCGTTCTAGCTCTTGAAAAGAAAGCCCCTTCATCTGGTAATGCCAAATGTAGTAGGTACATTTAACAATGAACATTCGTAGGCATTAGAGTTATCCTTATATGTTTATACTGGCTTTCCTGCATGAGGTAGGATATCAGACAACGATTCGCTCATCCGACCTTAATATAGTTCCATAGCAACAGGTTATGACATGTGTACGAGGCTGGAGCGTAATAATACTGCCCTTTCTTGTGACGCGTAAACACATTTATCCTACATTCCTTTATTTACAAATGGGTTACGACAAGAAGAGGTGTTGCAAACATACACTTGAAGCAAATTGAGTAAGCGATAGCAATATTTCAGCTATATAGCGACAATCAAACAAAATTTTAAAGTATTCAAGTTGATAACGAAGTAAACTAATGCATTAAAAACATGAAAGTACATTAAAATTTATACAACAAACCGATCTCTCTCAAATAATCTAAAATACTAACTTCTTTTACTCGACTAAAAAGATCTTCCAAAGTAGCTGCTCGATAAAAGTTATCTCTTATAATCTTAAAATCTATGCAGTCGATAAGAATATGTTTCACCGTGAGATCTTCGTGGCATGGAATACACCTTGGGACTGGCTCTTTTTTCAGCAAATGCTTGTGAGTTAATCGTGTATGGCCGATTCTACATCGTCTAATCATAGCTTGATCGAAACGTTTCTGGTATAATTGTTCAAGATGCGATGAATAGTATCAAGTGTCTGGGATATGAATCATCAAAGGGACTATCTATGGTTATTGCGATGTTTCTAGATATGCAGTCAGAATATTGGCCTCAGAGATCATATGACTTTTTATTAGTACCGCGGCATCTTTTCCGACCACATTTATATTTTGGGTTTAAATTTTTGTGAGATCTTCTGGAATATGCGAAGATATTTTCAAAGGTGAACCGAGATTTATTATTTGTACAATTGTTTTACTGATGTTATATTCATAGTTGCAGATTTTTGAAGTTAAATATTAAAAAAAAAATCGCTAAAATTCAGTTTTCACAATGAAAAGACAACGAAAGCAATACTTCATTCTAATACATCTTGGAAATCTTGCATGGGCAGCAAATGCGCTGTCGAACTGCTGTGTGCCTTGTCACCATACCATTTTGTTTTTATCTCCGTACATTATGATATACACTAGTGTCAAGCATCATAACAGGAGAGACATACTATTGAATGCTCTGGACACAATGTCGATAATTGCAGAAAAAATAATCTAGATAACGATGATGGACGGAAATCCATTCCTACTTACGGCATCAGACAATTTGCTCGTGTCATTGAAGGGATACGTAGTTGATCATGTGCCTGGCCGACAGAAGGCGCTAAATGCGTTCTAATTCGCGTCAGTAAATTTTCCAAAAATCTCGAGAGCATCTGTCTGCGGCAAATTCTGAACATCTGTTTTTTCAAAGCTAAGCATATTCTATTCTCTTCTCATTAATAAAGATCGGGCAATTACTTGTGAGTTTGATGAGCGGGCTTAACATTCTCGAATTTCAACCAGAAATTAGACAGTCAGATTCCTGTGTTTACGACGTTTCCAGTTTATTCCAGAGATATTCTGCAAGATTTGCTGCAAGATGTCACCCAGTCAGACGTGGTAGACAGCGGATTGTTCAGGTCCGTTTCAATTCCAAGAGGAGACTATCAGATAAATCCATCAATGCCATATTTGTCAGTCGGGAAATCATTTACACTAATTTTGTATTGAGCATACACATGTACGTCTGGAGCGATGAAAAGGATGGATGGAGTTGACAGGTCTGAGATATTCAAATAAATGACTAGATAACAGGGAGGCATACGGTCTCGCGGAGATATTTCAATTGTGTATTCCAATGTCCATATACCAGGATATTCTGAGAACGCTACTCTCTGGTAAGAAACCATGTTATATTTTCGTTATTTTTATTTGATACACATTTGGAATTGGTGCTAACTGTCATATGAAATAGGTCTTTCGATTATTGACGCGAAAATTCTTTCAGTGAAGACAGCTGAATACCGAATGTCGAATCTGACGCTTGCTATTTGACATGTATACTATTTTCTACCGAGTAGTGTAGTTTCTGACTGAGTATATTCATATCTGTGAGGGAGCTTACAAATGCTGATAGTACGCATGCCTTGTAATACATAATACCAATATTAGCTGAAATTAAAATGAATAGTTGTGAGGAAATTGCTTCAGATATTGAGTTTTGAAAACAGTCACCTCGGGCTGCCATATGCCCAGTAACGCCGCACAGTAAAGGCTTTACTTTAACTCATGATCACACCATTATTATGTGTAAGAATTTGTCGTATGCCAGTTGCCATTTTCAAGCAGAAAAGTATTGCCTTTGTCAAATACTACATTATCCACCATAGAATTCAGACATGTAGAAAGGCTCGGTAGAATGATATATTGCCATGTTAAATCTGCTAGGCATGAAATCCTCAATCGCACAGATCATGAATGAATAATCGATGGGTGCTCACTATGCGATAGTAAGCTTTATCTTGGGGCAAACATTGCTCCACAAACAATCAACCGGGATATCGATTTTTGCAATATGCCAACTGTAAAGACATCTTTCTGATAGAGGAAACCACCCTAGGGTAATCTTTATTCTTTACAACTTTCTGCATACACCAAATCGAGTTTATCTATGATGGAATGCGTCGGTTTACTAGGAAGATAATTGAGAGCATCTTTCCACTCATGGAGGTCATCATTTCAGTCATACCGGCATCATTCAAAACAGCTGATCGCTTCTCTCTTGCAATAATCTAGTCAATGCTTCTTCATATTTTGTTATATAATATGATCTGAATATGTATTGGAATAAAGCTATTTCAATTATGGACACGGGCGTTTGGTAGAAGACGGTTGCCCTCTGTTTGTTGGATAAAACGGTTATAATTTCACTTGGATAGGAAATTTTTTATAATTATTCAAGAGAGAGAGAGAGTCGCGTTAACAAACTTTGTCAATCTGTCTATGGTCAGCGATAAAATGATATCTCGATTCTCGCAACGAATTGTCGTGATAAGCTGACTGAACGCGCTCGTGAATAGTTAGGTTTAGAGAAGACCTCTCGAGATAATTATATTCAGAACCGCTAACTACTTAGAATAACTAACTAAGCTATTGTACGTTTGTAGGATTATCAATACAGTGGCTCGCGAGGATGGCCGGTATATCATGCACAGTGATAAATTTCGTCTAAGCTCGGTATAAAAAATATGTTGTTTTCCAGTGTTTCAAAGTACGTGCATATATGGATAATATATCATTTCGGCTATTAGGCATGATCTATTGATGTCGCTATATTAGCTGATTGCAACAGACGGAAAATCAATATTGGTCAACCGATACTGCATGTAACACTGAACCATCGCAATATTAAGGTTCTTATTTTTCAGTTTTCCGCGCTAGCCGTTGACTTCTAGACACGACGTCAAATATTCATTTTAAGAGGCGTAGACTTTTTCAGCATTTTTCTCTTCCCGATTCACACTGCAATGTATTGCAATAGAAAAAAGCTACACCCCACAACAATTACTTCGCTTTTTGTATCACCTTAGACTTTCAGCTAAGGCCCCTTGTATGTTTTACATATTGTAGCAGTCGTTGAATTTGAATAGCATAAAGATGACGACCAATTAAGAAATAATTTAATTTAAGTCTTTATTTCGATTCGGACATGCACAATCGAATATTTATTACGAAATTCTATTAAATTAGCTAAAATATGTTGGTGTATGCCTTCCACATTGATCAAAACAATTTTTTGAATGGGGCGTCACATTCCAGCTCGTCAATGCGAACATTGTTGCAACCTGCGGGAAAGTATACATTTCGCGCGCGCTAACTATAGGTTTGTACTATTCCCCCTAATACACACTCTCATATACAGACAACTCCAACCGCAAAATTTAAATTCCAATATAGGTGCGAGTGTTTTATTCTGTCGAACAGAGCAACACAACAAATTTGTTCAGACTAGACTAGCAACACAAGAAACAATCTTCATACTACAGCACATTCATAGGTACTATAGCACTACTGTAACTTGTTCAGACTACACAACAAACTTGTTCAGAGGCCGACTAGGGCAAACTTCATCCTACTGTAACACAAGTCTCGTATGCGTTTCTATGTACTATGCATTGTTTGCATTTGTTCGAAAAATGCGTGCATAAGTAAATGTGTCTGCATTAAAAAACCAGAGATAAAAATCCCACAAGAGGCCAAAGAAGCTCTGGAAAAAGCATAACACAGTAAATAAATACATGTATCTTTATAGACCTGACCTGCTATAAAACGTATCACTATTTATAACAGCACATAAGCAATCATTAAACATCAGATTCTTCTTTACAAATCGAGACTAAATATATGAAGTAACAATAAAAAATTTCTACACGAAAATTTGTAAAGCCGGGAAGTAACTGTATGTCCGCTCTGTTCGAGAGATCACTCTAGAATGACCCTAACTCGAGAACAAGCCATCCAACGCGTGGCTATACTGGCCACGCCCCCTTTTGGCACGTGCCCCACGTGCAGAAATTCTACAACCGTACAAACATCAATTTGTGTCTCCAGCTACGTGCCAACACAAATTACATGTTTGTACTATTCCCCCGAATACACACCCTCATATACAGACAACTCCAACCACAAAATTTAAATTCCAATATAGGTGCGAGTGTTTTATTCTGTCGAACAGAGCAACACAACAAATTTGTTCAGACTAGACTAAAAAAGAAAGAGTTTTCTCTTGGAACTTTACTTCTGACCATCTTTAAATCAAATTACAAGTCTAAATTTTTTGAGACATTAAGCCTCGTTTCCAAGCTATCTTCTAAATACATATCTCTTGTCGAATCTGTTTTCCACCTGCCGTGCCTTTTTAAAGTCACTCCGGCAACACCCTTGGATGCGGCTTTGGATACCCCCCCCCAGATCTTAGTGAATGCAAACCAAAATTTCCACTCTGATCAATGCTTTTAAGTTTTCCCACAAGATTTTCCCTACAGGTCGTGTAACACACCGGCTTATTTTTATTTACCAATCCCCGTTTTGTGCCAGATTTGTAAACAGGTTTGTAGAGATAGTTTGCAGATCTCAAGTTTACCCTTCGAAGTTCACAGTATTTTTCCAGCCAAGCTACCGGACATGTAAGACTGCTAGTACGTTCGATGACCACCTCCGATCCCTTTCTCAGTCGATCAGTCTTACTCTTTGGAATTTTAATCTGCACATGGTCCGCTGCAATGTGTATGTCATTACATTTTCTCTCGGACAGTTCATTATAACGCAAAAAAACACTGAAACCTATCAATGCCATGCATACGTCCCTAACATGTGTCAAGCTTGTAGAGTCCTTATATCGACGGCACAGTTCCTGCAAATGGCTAATGGTAACAACATCCTTTTTGTTTTTCACCGGTTTCGACAAACAACGCTTTGCAGACTCAAGAAGGTTCTTGACAAATATATGGTCTGTTGGAGAACTTCGTTTACAATGTCATGGTGCCACTTGACACTATAATACACTGATTGCACTGTATGTAAGCCTGTACCCTCTTCTATACAGTTAGCACTTAAAGAAAGTAAATTGTAATGGATCAGCTGGCAGTGCAACAAAGTTCTTGCTGGCGGCAACAGTTGTAACTTTGACCAGTGGACTTGGCTCGTGAAGCATCAGTAATGCTAGGAAATTTTTGAAATAATGTCCATAATTCGTCGTCCTGTCTCCCGATTTGTTCCAGATCCTGCCACGTCCTAGATGACCTGATTAATGAACCTGCAAAAATGAGAATATAATAATGCATTATACAATTTCAATAAAAAATGAAAAAGCTTTAATCTCTCTACATAATCATGTGTTCCATCCTCTGTTGTATCGAGAAAAACATCGTCCTATAATGTTTTAATATCGTCCTATGATATTTTGGCTTCCTATGGCTGTGGTTTATACCACTTGCAATTTCATTACCGTGGTGCTGTCCATAGTTCATTCCGTGGAAAGCATTCATCCAAGCTTACATGCTGTACATGTATATATGGTAATGTACAGAACTATCTAGACTGTAAAGACAGTCTCTCTCCAGAATGATATTCCAATCTTAATGCCAGCATTTGGAAAGTAAGCTGTCCACCAGAAAACAACTTGTTTTCCCCTTTTCCTTTCTTTATCAGACCTTTCATATCTGGCAACAACTGCCAATCTTTCACCCCTGTATTTAGATGTACACCATCAGGAGCTAAAAAAGTCCAATATGGAGCTGATTCCCACATGGGCACTACTAGAGTTCCCTTGCCGTGACACTCCCTCAAATGCTTAACCGCTCTGCTTACAAGTCGAGGTGGTGAAAGTAGCCAGTTATTTTCCCCATTTCCCCAATCAAAGCAAAAAGCATCTACACCCTCCGTGTTGTGTTTGGACACCAAACACGAGAGTTAAACCGAGAACATACTGCATTGTAATCTGCTGCGAATCTATCAACAGTATGAGGTCCCCATACTGCTTCTAAGTGCTCAAAGACAGCTGATGTTAGTCCCCACCCTTCATTGTCAATTAGTTTGCTGTAATAATCTGCCAATTCATTTTCGCCTCTTGGCACCCACTGTGTTTCAATAGCCATGTTTTTTTCTCTACAAAAGGCATGTATCTCGAGGGCTAACAACTGTAAATCCAATTTCATAGAGCCCTTTTCAAGTATCTTACAAACATTTGCGTTATCAGTGAACCACTGCACTGTTTGATGTTCTACAAATGCCGCCAAACTCACTAATGCTAAAGAAACTGCCTTAAGTTCCCTCCAAGTTGAGCTTCTATGCGAGTCTTCCTCTGACCACATACCATGTGCAATTTCTTTCTTATGATCTCCCTGCTCTATTATATACGCGCCATATCCAGTAGCTGATGCGTCAGAGAAAACTACCTGTGTCACCTTGGAAACCCTCGTCCCTGGCCAGTGGGTCTCATTTAATTTGTCAATGTTATCAAGCCAAAATTTCAATTCGTTTGAGGCTTCATGCGATAACTGTAAAGGACTATCCCAGAAATGCCTAGTTTCTATGTTATACAATAGGAACCTGGATTTCAGCTGCACTATTTTGCCTGTAGCCTCTGTCATGGAGACCAACTGACCTGTAACATTTGCTAATTGCCTAGCAGTTGTGCAAGCAAGACATTTCTCTGTGTTCAATAAAACATTTGTTGTATTTTTTAACTTCTCAACACTTTTTTCTGTTACTTTTAACTTCCCTTGTTCCAAGTTTATAACATATCCTAGCCAGGTCTGTGTCTGTGACGGTTCCCAATGATATTTTTCATCACTTCGGAGGAAACCGAAACCCTCCAAATCACGCTTCACCGTCTCGCTATCTAAATATGCCTGCTGTTTGTTTTTGTTGCCACCTATCCCGTCATCAATAAATGTTATTGTTCGGATATACTTCGCACGCCAATGTGCAACCATCGGCCTGGTTATTTTAGAAAATATACGAGGTCCACTAGAGATTCCGAAAGGAAGAACGTTAAAAACATAGTACTTTGTGTTCCCCTCAATTTACCAGGAAAATCCCCAAAATTGCCTCTGTTCTGGGAAGATAGAACTATGATGGTATGCTGAGCTAATATCGAAGGTGAATAAGTATTCTCCTTGGTTAAACATCTCCCTAGCTGTTGTTATGTCCTCCATCCTAAATTTCTCCTTGTAAATAAACAGGTTTACATGTCTGCAGTCGAGAATAAGTCTACATTTCTGATTTCTTTCTGACACTGTCAATGGGTTAACTGTAGTAGGAAGTGCGTTTACTTCTGAAATACAACCTCTCGCTTCAAAATTTCTGATTTCGCCGGTCACAAAATCTGAATGGCTCAGAGCAGATTTATTTTGTAATAAAAGTGGAGTGGGCGATTCCTTAAAAGGGATTTTGTACCCATGACGGATGACATCCATCACGTACGAGTTTGCACCAGACTCGTCCCACTTTTTGGCATGCGCGGCTAATCGGCCGCATGGAGATTCATTAGACTGATTTAGGTCAACTGATTGGTTTACAGTAAGGCGGGGAGATGTTTCTCGCTCGAACACGTGTTGTTCTAAATCTGAATACATAGTATCGAAAAATAAACTTTCGTTGTGTGTTGCTGCATTCTGCGCCAGCATTGTATCAATTTCATTTCGCGGGTTTTCGTTCAGGTGCACTACATTCACCCCTAAGTTATCTAATATAGGCGAAATATTCTCACAATCACTATCTTCCCCAGCATAACTAAAACATATAGGAATACTTATCTGATCCGTCTGAGCAGTCCCGCTGCTCCTCTGTCTTGGCAGTTCCGGCCAAGAAATCCGGTAATGCCCGGGCCGATTACATGCAAAACACACAGGGGGCCTCGGTGCCATGATGTTGGGGGGAAGAGATCTCCCGGGGATGATACTGCCTCGTCCCGCCGGTACCATGCCTCTATTAGTCAAAGTACTAAAACTAGCACTCTGATTTTCTCCCTTGTAAGGAAAACGCCCTCGGCCACGACCACGTCCGCCTAACACTCTGCCCTGCTGTCGTCGTTGCTTTTGGGCCGCTCTGGTTTCACTTTTGCGCATTCGTTGTTCATCCTCTTCGTCTGACGCAAGATCGTCCTGTACATATTCATCTACTACGCGCCATCCAAAATCGCTTTTGTCTGCTAACAGGATATGCTTTTGTCGTTGTTTTAGTTCTGTAATACCTGTATCCATTCTTTCCTTCGCTTCCTGCGTTCTCCCCTCGTCAACTGCGTCCCGTGTTTCCTCCACATGTTGTAGGATAGACTCATTAAATTTAAATTGTTTCTCGTTGCCTTTTTTCTTGAATACATAAGATCGGTCAATAGATGATTTTAGACGTTTGATTTCAGAAACTTTTTCTGATGCCACGCGTTTGCTGGACTTTTTCATGTCATCTTTCATTATGCCCATTTTGGTATCCATCATGGTATCCATTTGCTCAAGAATCTCATTAGTTGTACCCTTGATTGCTTTAGTGATCTCGGTTGAAATAAGATCAAGTTTATGGTATTTACACCAAGCCCCGGCGCTCCTGGATTCAGTTGTACATTGTCGAATTCTCCTTTATCAGCCATTTTGTTCTTAGGTAGAACACTCATAAAAATAAAAAATTTCTACACGAAAATTTGTGAAGCCGGGAAGTAACTGTATGTCCGCTCTGTTCGAAAGATCACTCTAGAATGACCCTAACTCGAGAACAAGCCATCCAATGCGTGGCTATACTGGGCACGTCCCCTTTTGGCACGTGCCCGACGTGCAGAAATTCTACAACCGTACAAACATCAGTTTGTGTCTCCAGCTACGTGCCAACACAAATTACATTTATCTCCGCTAGCCGACAACGTCACAGCTCTGCAGGTGTTCGCCGGTGTTCGAGTGAAAGGTGGAAGGATAACCTTCTTCCCATCAATGGTTTTGTTCAGTCTAAGACAGCAGAGGCCGAACCACTCCATCTCTGGGGTTTAAAAACGGTGATCAAAGAAAACAGTTGTTCACAAACAGAATAGCACTCAAAAGGTTAATGCATAAAAGCTTCTGTAAACTGTACATATGTACATTTGCCAGTCTACCCGAGGATGGAGTGAGTAATTCTCTGAAAGCTTGAACTAGTAAATACAGTCAGTATTGGCCTTTTATTCGAATATACCTCTAGTCCGTCTCAATGTTAAAGCATTGTACAGAAAATGATGTTCAATTCCCGATAAACACCAGCGAACATCTGCAGAGCTGTGACGTTGTCGGCTAGCGGAGATAACTATAGTTAGCGCGCGCGAAATGTATACTTTCCCGCAGGTTGCAACAATGTTCGCATTGACGAGCTGGGATGTGACGCCCCATTCAAAAAATTGTTTTGATCAATGTGGAAGGCATACACCAACATATTTTAGCTAATTTAATAGAATTTCGTAATAAATATTCGATTGTGCATGTCCGAATCGAAATAAAGACTTAAATTAAATTATTTCTTAATTGGTCGTCATCTTTATTAGTTACCCCTTTCTGGCCTGGGCTTTTTTGGGCCTGTTGTGACCTGGGAGGGGAGGCGAAATTGCCCTCCTAATTAGTTTTCTTACCCCTTGAGCTAGGGAACTGAAACTTACCACACTATACCCTTGGGTCAAGCTCTACCATGGAATGTAAAAAAATCCAAGATGGCCGCTTTGATGACGTCTCAGTGACGCCATTTTCAAAACCGGAATTTGTGGTTGATTTTTCAGTCAGATTTCCTGAATATTTTATTTATGCAATTTCTCCGCAAAAACTGCATGATAAATTAGCAAATATTAATGTGATGTGAAAAAGAATAGTTTTTGCCCGCTTTTTATCGCGGAAAGGCAGAAATTTGGAAGAAATATGACAAAAGCATCACTTTTCTGGGACCCAACGTGGCCATCATCTTGAATTTTCCCATGATTCTCTGCTCGGGGGGTTATTGAAATAGGCTCAAAATGACCACCATATGACAAACTATAAAGTCACAGAGTTTCCGCTCTCAATTTTTTGTTCATGATATTCTTTCCGTTAGGGAAACACTTTATAACAGGAATATTATTAATACCACTGTGTGCGTGTTTTGCAACATGACAGAAACTCGCGAGCACCTGTTTGTCAATTGTCGTATGACACAGAGTGTTCTTACAATGTTTAAGTCAACCTTTCAGTCATACTGTAACTTTTTCTTGATTTTTCTGATTTCATCTGTTGTACAAACTTTTCAAGGTCAATTTATCCAATGAACAGCATGATGTTCTTATTTATCTTATTAACTTAATTCTGTTTTCTGTTTGGTGTTCTCGGTATGAGTACATTTTCAATAACAGGCCTGTATCTAAATCTGGTATTGTACAAAGTATTAATGCACGGTTGAGGCAAAGAATATATGTAGATCACTTTCGGTTGGGTGAGCGGACCTTTAACAAATGTTGGTGCGTGAATAATGACTTTGCTAATATTTCAAACAGTAAACTGTATTACCTCTTGTAAATAATAGCCAGTCAAATCTATATCTGCGATACTTCTTTTAACCAGGATTGTGACTGATTGTATTGTATATATCTGTTTGTGAATAAATTATTTTCATTTCAAGAGGGAAAAAGGGACGTGAATTCAATACAGTTGCGAAATACTTGGTAATTTTTATTTGCGTGCATGTTTTCATTGTTTCATTCATTCAAATACATTTTTTTAGCATTATCAAATGTCTACGGCCATATCACGCTGAATACACCGGTTCTCGTCTGATCACCGAAGTTAAGCAGCGTTGAGCCCGGTCAGTCTTCTATGCCGTATTCAAATTCAAATTAACCCAGGCCAGGTAGTGTTAAATCCCTCTATCGTAGGATATAGTTTCAAGTTATTAGATATAATACTAGCAAATATCCTAACGAGACGAGAATATATGATCGTAGCGCGCAAACTATTTCATTCTACTGTTCGTAACCCGAGTCTAGTTCCGCGAATACATCGCAGGCTATCCCTTTCTGGGCAGTAATATTTCAGTGGCATGCAAGATCTATGGCGTTACGTTTCGCAACTTGTGTCATTCCGCTTAACCCGGGCTAGGGACCCTATAATTCCATGTAAATCAAGATTGTCATGGTGTTCATACGAGCAGTCACAATGAAAGTGTGACTGAGATACATCATTCTCTAGATCACGAGTTTACAACGAATATCAGATGGATTAAAAATACTGATCAGCGATACGGATTTGATGTTTTTGGAACATCATGATATCTTGCCGACATCATTGAAAACTGTGGACCGTTTCTGTCTTGCAGGAAACTAGCCT